>OZ014521.1:170384642-170389642 GCA_963966055.1 Lathyrus aphaca
TGGTAAAAAATAAGAAAAATAAAAAATCCAAATCTGTTAGTGCTAAAATTTGAACATGTAACCAAACGTCACTTTTCATTATAGTTGGAATTCTAATCGTGTGGTAAAAAGTGGCAGGCATATGGAAAATAAAAGGAACTCGCCTTTAATTAAATAGATTCTACACATGGTGGATAATTTGGGCAAGGGAATAGTTTGTTACAATGTGTGTGTGAGAGAGAAAATCTATTACAATTTATAATAATAACCATTTAGAATATGTATTGTATAGTTGGTTAATTTAAAAACCAAATTTGTTTCAAGAATTCGGAGATCATGTGTAGATTTACGATAGTTTAAATGTGAAAAATTAATGTCATATTTTGTTATTATTTAACTATAATTAATATTTTTGGACCCTGTGCATTAGAATAGCTCGAAAAGAATAATTTCGGAACCAAAAGAATAACAATAGCTACTTTCAAGTATAAATATTTGACTTATTTTACAGAAACAAATGATTCATTGTAACAATAGTTACCTTACTGCATTAATATTTGATTAATTTTGCAAAATCACTGTCTTTATTAATTTAGTATTTTATCATTGGTTTGAATCTAGAATGAGAATCATTGCATAACAAAGTATTGAACTATACACAAAAGAATTTACCCCATCATCTAAAGACCAAATTATAATTGAAAAGAGGAGAGACACTCAAAATATCAGCAGTATATTTATGAGTTAAAAATAATAAGAATAATCTAAGAGCAGTTATAAGTTCATACTCTTGTTCAATTCAAAGAAATTCTAAATTCTAAATTGATTACTTCATTAATACGGATTTATGGAAACGGCTTTCATAAACAATATGTACGATCATGAAAAATCACTATTACAAAAAATATACTTTTGTAATGTTATTTTACCTCGGTTAAAGTATCCACCTTAATAAAATATATTTATATAGATGTTTTCTTTTTGTTTTTATTTTTAAACCATTTTTCGAATTTTTTTTAAGATAACATAGTTTATTAAATTAATTTCCAAAATAACAATGTTTAAAAAAAATTACCAAACTAACATAGTTTGGATTCATGTTCGCCAATCCATTTGATGAACAAGTGAATTTTCTCACTAATTCGCCAAATGGATTGACATGTTTCAATTTTTTTAACCAATTCGTCAATCCATTTGGCGAATGAGTGTTAATTTGATACATGCATTCGTCAAATGGTATGTTGTGCATGTTTAGGGCTTGCAAATTTTTTCCTATAAATGCATATGCCCGGTTATCACTCATACACATCATATTTATCTCACTCCTTCCTTACAAACCCTCTCTTATTCATTCCTTTCAATCTCTCCCTCTTACAACATGGCTTCTCCTCGTCCATCTTGTTTTGCATCGACACCGTCTTCCTCAACATCAGAAGAACCGCTTCCAAAATTTGATATTTTGAAGAAAAATGATTTGGTGTTTTTCTCGGCAACAAAACCTCCTTTGAAGATGTTGTTATGGAACCCCCAAACTTTGGAACACTTGCATAGAGAATTAACCCACTGGTTAGAAGGAGAGATCGGCCACAAAGAAAAGATAATTAAAATTGAGAAGCGGGTTGTGGAGTCTGGTGTGACGAAATGGAGAAAAGTTGTCAATGATGCAGGTGTTCTTTCGATGATGTTAGGCGGAAGTGAAGTTGTCCTGTATGGTCATGTTTGAATTTATGTATTTTTTAGTTTTATTTATGTACGGTCATGTTTTGAATCATGTATTTCCTTGTTTTATTTATGTATGTTCGTGTTTGTGGTTGTATGATTTTACTGATATGAATGAAACGAACTAGGCTTCTATTTAAAATAAATACGGTTACAATGGTTTAATTTATGATGTTAAGCTTGGTCCAACGTTGGGACATTTTTTACGATTGTGACCGGGCTGACGATATGAACTACACAGTCTCACCATCTTATTCGTCGTATCCATTTCGGTGCGAATACGCGTGCTGTTAGGACGCCCTTTTTTCTTTCTTCGCATGTTCTCATTGTGCCAGACTATTTCCCCGTTGTAGGAGGGCCAGTAGTCCTCATTTGCAACAACCGAAAAGCTTTTGTTGTAGACGTTACAAAGATTGTGCACTTGGTAAACAGGGGATAGTAAGCCTGAAGGGTCCAGCCGAACCTTCGAACATGCCGTTATGACATGGGAGAAAGGCATGCGAAAGGCTTGAAATTTTCCACAGTCGCACCAATTGTTATCAAGTTCTACCCGATAGGATCCCCTCGGTCTCCCTTCGTTGTGATCCATGATCTCAACAACATTGAAATGTCCCTTATTGCGGTTAAACACGGTGACCACATGTGTGTTAGATTTGGATGCTTCGTCTTTTATGAATGTCATAGAACTATCGATGAACACTTGACCAGACTGTAGGATTAAACTCCACTTTGAACGCTTGGTGTCAAAAAGTTCTCCGAGCCTAAAGTAGGTTGACCTCACCAAAGCGGTTATCGGTAGGTTGCGGATTCCTTTGAAAACAGAGTTCATTGATTCCACGAGGTTTGTTGTCATGTGACCCCAGCGTTGTCCTTTGTCGTAGGCCCTGGTCCACTTATCCAAAGGAATCTGGTTTATCCATCTGAACGCATCTTCATTTGTCAGTCTGATTCTATCACGATAATGTTTGAATGACGGTTCGGTTAATGAGTACCCTGCGTTCACGACCTTCTTCCGCAATGTCTTGTCTTTGATCTCTCTCATGAAGTTTTGCGCGATGTGTCTAATACAATAGACATGTGTTGAAGGCGGTTCCTGCCAGCCGTTATCAACATTCTTCCATGCACTCTCAATTGATGCATGTCTGTCCGAAATCAAACATAAGTTAGACTGAGGAGCCACGTGCAAGCGAAGATTTTTAAGGAAAAAACTCCATCCCTCGGCAGTCTCTCCCTCGACTATAGCGAATGCAATTGGGAAGATATTACTGTTGCCGTCCTGTGCCACTGCCATCAATAGAGTTCCTTTGTATTTGCCGTAGAGCCATGTTCCATCAATTTGGATTATAGGCTTGCAGAAGGAAAAACCCTTTATACATGGGTCAAAAGCCCAAAAGAGACGGTGGAATATGCCATTTCCACTAACACAATGACTTTCCGAAGTATACGTCGACAAGGTCTCAAGGATGACAACGGTCCCTGGTGCATAGTGCTTTAGTGCCAGCAAAAACTTTGGGAGTTCTTTGTACGAGTCCTCCCAATTTCCGAATACAACGGCAACAACCTTAGTTCTAGCAATCCATGCTTTCCTGTATGATGGAGTATAATTGTGCTTCTGTACTATGTGCTTAATTATCGTGCTGACATTTACCGAAGGATCGTCGGCAACGATTGATAGGATATCGTTGCATATTAGCTGAGAGCTCAGTTGTCGATGATCTTGCAATGAGTTGGTTATTACACAAGTATACTCCGGTCCCATAGAAGCAACCTTCCAATCTTCACTTCTCTTTTTGTATGATGCTGTCAATCGAAACGGACACGCCACGTTACGACAACGTATCATATATAGTGTAGGATTCGTTCGGTCGACCTTATAATCAGCTGATAAATCCATGTGGTAAAATTTTATAGCTCGAACGCATTCTTCTTTTGTTCGAAAATGGTCGCCCTCCTTTAATGCACCTTGTCTTTGTGGATACGGATCATAAAATATGTCTGAAGATGGGCCTTCACTTTCCAAGTTCAAGTTTGTCATGTGTGGAGGAGGACGATATACATGACTGGCCGGGACCTCGTCTTCATTGACCATTTCATCAACTACTGCCTCCTCTTGTTCCTCGTCCTCATCAACAACATCGACTTCAGCCAAATCATTGTCAGATTCGAAAAAGACTTGCGAAGGATCAATGGTCTGAGACATTTGTTGTTGGTGAAGCGTAACATAGAGCTCGATATCATTGAAACCAGAATACTCATGGCTTAGAAACATAGTACGAACACTTTCGTCATCAGATATAGTTAATTGGAAATACATGACCTGGTTATCCTCATAGAATACTGGATTTTTGTAAATAATGACGTCCACTGGACCACGCTGCATTTTATTTTCCAATCTCTTTTTTAGATGAGCAAAATTGGATTGTCGGGTTATTGAGAACCGAGTAACCTCGGTGTTACGAAAGTCGAAACCAGAATGGTTACATTCAAATATTTCGCCATTTATATGAGCGTTGATCATATACTGGGGTAATTGAGACATAGTTCATATACAAAGACACTTTTAGATACGAAAATGTTTTGAAGTTTATGGTACAATGAAGATATGAAAATAATCTATAAATAGTAAAGTCAAAAATTATTTTATGGATATATTTACTGTTTTGAATTAATGTGTACTAGTTGTCTCATAGGCTTATCTCCTGCACATATAGGGTTATCTTCTCCACATATGTCTTATTTTCTACACATATAGGTTTATCTTCTGCACATATAGACTATATTATTTTTCCACATATGTCTTATCTTCTGCACATATAGGTTTATCTTCTGCACATACTTCTTAAATGTATTAACTTAACAAGCTCTAACTTACACACACACACACACACACACACACACACACACACACACATATATATATATATATGTATATATATATATATATATCATACTTCTTAATAAGTAAACCCTAACTTACATATATATATATATATATATATATATATATATATATATATATATATATATATATCATACTTCTTAATAAGTAAACCCTAATTTATATATATATATATATATATATATATATATATATATATATATATATATATATATATATATATATATATATATATATATCATAATTCTTAATAAGTAAACCCTAACTTACATATATACTTAATAAACCCTACATATATAAACCCTAACTAACATACTTAAATAAACCCTAACTAACATAAACTTAATTAAACCCTAACTAACATACTTAATAAACCCTAACTAACATACTTAAATAAACCCTA